>OZ018402.1:26448325-26480058 GCA_963969585.1 Drosophila helvetica | reverse complement strand
AGAATCGATGACGTGCCTGTCTCCCTTTGGACGCTACAAAGCGACTTGGAAAAGCAGGCCGGACTGCAGACCGAAAGCAGGTGGAGAAGTACCACCACCTGCAGAATCTCGAGAACCATGTGCAAGGAGCAACGGAAAACTCATTCACTATATACTGCACCTACCACGGAAGGACTGCAGACTGCTTGTGGGAATACTCACAGGTTACTGTCTGTCTGCGGCGCATGCAGCCAAGCTGGGCATCACCAGTACAGACAGCTGCAGGAAATGCGACGAAACCGGGGCTATTGAAACCCTGGAACATCTCATATGCAACTGTCCGGCTCTCTCACGGGCAAGGAGTAGACACCTAGGCGCACCGGTGCTGGCATCAGTGGAAGACGCCTCCAGGAGGACGCTAAGGGAACTCCTTGCTTTCGCGAAAAATACCTCGATTCTCGGGGACTTCCAAACTTCGACACCACACCCGTAAAGGTCCATACACCTCATCCGGATAACTAAGGGCCATACTGGCCTATGAAAGGCCCCGCTGAGGGCCGTCCGGGTTAACCTAACAGTGTGATATCTCAGGACCCTAAATACAAAGTTTGGTTGCTCTAGCTTCTATAGTCTCTGAGATCTAGGCGCTCATCTGGTCGGGTGACACCTAGTTCTTAGAGACTATAATAGCTAGATCAACCAAACTTTCTATCCAAGCTCCTGTGGTATCAAACCGAGACGAGTTTGCTTCAAAATTTGGCCACGCCTCCTTCCGCCCCCACAGATCGGATCAGATCGGATCATTAGTATAGCCAGAAGAAACAAATGAAATTTCAGTGGCCTTCCAAGCGCAGACTCATTCCCTCTCTCTCTCGCACATTGCCGTGTATGTATATGTAGGAAGTAGATAAAGACATGTAGAAAAGGCAGATGTAAAAAACTTATGTAAACAAATATGGAAACATCTAATAGATAAAAATCTCCGAAAGGGTTCAACTTAATTTTTTTTTTCTTTTTTGGCTAAAATTCAATTACATATATCGTAAGCACACATACATATATACTGACTGAGTACCGGGTATAAAGTAGAGCCGCGGCCGTAGACGCGGCTCACAACGTTCCCTCTCGTTTTTTATTCGATCTCTCGATTTTCGGTGTCGCTTTTTAACTTCACTTTAAATGAATTTCTCTTGTTGGTAATTTTTATTCGATCTCTCGATTTTCGGTGTCGTTTTTTAACTTCACTTTAAATGATTTTCTTATTTGAATTTTTTATTCGATCTCTCGACTTTTTTTTTTTCTACTAAGTTCACTTTACGTGCACTTTTGTATAACTATTTTTTTAACCGAGAATTTCCGTTGGGCGCCAGATATTTTAAGTTGGTTATATCAGTATATTTTTATACCCGGTACTCGAAGAGTAAAGGGGTATATTAGATTTGTGCAAAAAATTAATGTGTGTAACACCTAGAAGGAAGCGTTTCCGACCCCATAAAGTATATATATTCTTGATCAGCATCAATAACCGAGTCGATATAGCTTTGTCTGTCTGTCCGTCCGTCCGTCCGTCCGTCCGTCTGTCCGTCTGTCCGTCTTCATTAGCGCCTATAGCTCAAAGACTATAAAAGCTAGAGGAACACAATTTTGTATCCAGACTCCTGTCCTATCACACTGTTACAAGTGTATTTTAAAATTTCGCCCCGCCCCCTTCCGGCCACTCCAAGAACGAAAATCTGTGGCATGCACAATTTTAAAGATACGAGAAAACTAAAAACGCAGAATCGTAGAGAATGACAATATCTATCAGAGCGTTGAATCTGGAACAGATCGACTCATAAATATAGCCACAATGAAGAAAACCATTTCGAAATGCATCGTTCCCTCTCGCTCTCTCTCACACACAGGGTTGGACGCTGTGCGCATTCGTCCAGATGAGCGCCTAGATCTCAGAGACTATAAGAGCTAGAGCAACCAAACTTTCTATCCATGCTCCTGTGATATCACGTCAGTACAAGTGTATTTCAAAATTTGGCCACGCCCCCTTCCGCCCCCACAAAAAATGAAAATCTACAATTTTGAAGATACGTGAAAACCAAAAACGCAGAATCATAGAAAATTACTATATCTATCAGAGTATTAAATTTGGATAAGATCGGATCATAAATATAGTCAGAAGGAACAAATGAAATTTCAGTGGCCTCCCAAGCGCATACTGATTCCCTCTCTCTCTCGCACACAGCCGTGTATGTATATGTAGGAAGTAGATAAAAACATGTAGAAATGGCAGATGTAAAAAATTTATGTAAACATATATGGAAACATCTAATAGATCAAAATCTCCGAAAAGGTTCGACTTAAATTTTTTTTTTTTGGCTAAAATTAAATTTTTTCCTTTTGCGAACATGTAATTAATTACAAAAAGCTCACATACATATATACTGACTGAGTACCGGGTATAAAGTAGAGCCGCGGCGTAGACGCGGCTCACAACGTTCCCCCTCGTTTTTTTCTTTATTTAATATTTATTCTTGGCTTATAATATTGGTTAGCCCGTGAGGGTGAATGGTTTGTATGTCCGCGAGGACCAGTGAGCTACCAGAGACTGAAATTACTTTACTTTACAAGAATACAAAATACAAATTTTAAAGCTGCCATACGTCGGCAGTGTTCCCATCAGAACGCCGACTCAAGGCTGCGTGACCATTTGTCCGTTGGTCATAAGGCTCGCTCGTGTGTGTCATCGGATTCTTCCTATGCGCGGCTGTCGGCTGCACATCCGCTAGATCGGATATCGCTTGCCATTGAGTTGGAATGCGCTGACACTTTCTGTCTCCGTGGCTGGTCTTTGGCTGTTCCCACCGGCCGCAGTGTAGTCCGTGTTAACTTATCCGTCAAGGAAATTTCAGTAATAAGTGTTGTCAAGTCTGCATAGTCAAGGAGCTGCTTCTTTTTCTTCATTGTGATCTGTACAAAAATGTATTCTATACCGCTGTCCAGTCATTACTGCCACGATTTTTGCGGCATTTTATTATTGAGATATATTGCAAAGCCCCTGGCATGCCCTACACGATTAGATCGAAACACATTGTATCCACTACATTCAATCAACATCCACGCCTGAATCTACGAACATATTTCTGAATTCTTCCATTTTTTCGGCAAGTTTTGTGCATTAATACGGCAGATTTTCAAACCCGATTTTTGCTTCACTAATAGAACTTATATGAAAGTTAGTTGTTTTATGTAAGCTGCTCATTAATATATACTGCTGCTGGTGAGTTCAGGCCAAATCCCTGCAGCTCTAGCTTTATCTTCGTGTTGTCGGGTTACAATCAGCTTGTACTCCTTCGTCGCTAATACCTTGTCTCCCACTACCCAAGGCTCCTGGATTAGAACTACGTCTTCTCCTACATCCAAGCGGAGTATCAGAGCAGCAGATGCTGCTTTACAGGGATGGATATTTATCTGAAGGAGCCTCGAGGACGTCTTCAGGGTTCCCCACCACTTTAGTGTCGGCGTCTGAGTCGTCGGAGATATCCTCGCGATACATCGCCTCAAAATCGAGCATAAGCTCTGTATCTGACGAGTAGCCTTCTTGTGCCGGCTCCAGCTCGTCTTCGGGTGCTTCGATTTTAGAGGCAACATCCTGCTCGACTGGGTTGTCGTCTGGGGACCAGATTCGGCCGCTGCGTCCCACCTTTATGGTGACCGATCTGAAGCCGAAGTTCAGCTCCCCTTTAGCTGCCACTATCGGGGCCAACGATTCTTTGTTCAGAACGAGTACAGCCTGGTTCGTTGATCCCTGTGTCGCCTCTACCTACACTACCTTCCAGTCGTTAACCAGTAGTCCTTGGTTGCACCTCTTCAACACAGATATCACAGAAGTCTGAATACAAAATTAGTTTGCTCTTGCTTTTATAGTCTCTGAGATCTAGGTGCTCATGAAGACGGACCGACGTATAGACGACGGACGGACAGACAGACATGGCTAGATCGACTCGGCTATTGATGCTGATCAAGAATATATATACTTTATGGGGTTGCAAACGCTTCCTTGTGGAAATGTGTTACAAATGTTGACTCAAAGTTGACTAAAGTGTGTATGAAAAAAACGCAGATTCTTTCTTACGGCGAAACTAGAATTTTGCATTTTTCCGAAATCAACAGGATGGAGAATATGCTACTACTACTAATGTTACTAATTAAACTACTCGACAAAATTGAACTCTTTTTTCCGCTGTGGCCAAAAATGACTTTTTTTGATAGATTTGGGGACTTAAAAATTTGTAAGCATTTACGGTTATTTTTCTAGGCACAGATTACTTTTTAAGAATTTTTGAAAATGGTATGCCGTATGCCGAATTTTTGTGTTTTGTACCATCCCAAATTCTATTTTACCGTTACTAACAAAGATTTTTGTATTTTTTTAAAGAAAAATAACGGTTATATGTCGACTAACGAGGTTTGGTCAAACGGCTCCACCTTAGCTGTTTATCCATCGAATCTTACAAACGATACCTTAAACGACGCGCAGTGGGAAATTCGGCCATTTCAGTTTGCTAAATTAATAACTTCTGAACGAATAAAAATATCTTCATGAAATACACTGCATTTGAAAGAGAAGTCTTTAAAAATATAGCATGAAAAATAACATGGTGCTTCAATGTCTGAAAGCTTAACAAAACATTGTCAAAGTTGAACTTTGTTTCGGTGCATATTTGTCTGTATAAAACAGAACTCGCAAGAAGTGCTCCTTTTTTTGGAGGCGGTCATAAAAAAATCTATTGCCCTCAGATACGACATAAAACGGAATCGAAAAAACACTTCGACTTCAAATGTTCTCAATGCGCTATTTGCTGAACCACTGAGCGTATTTTGTCGCTTTCTTTACGCATATGTTCAACTGAGACAATTTGCTGGTCAAAATTTGCCGAAAGTGTCTTTTGCAAATGTATGTATGTGTGTTAATTGCACCAGTGACTTAGTTCAATAGTAATTGTTAAACTACTTAATTCTTAATCTAAACAACAAAAATTCTATGAAATAATCTAAATTTTTTATATTGCAATAAACAAAATTTTGAAATTTGTTAAGTTTATGTATTTGTCTACCATTTCGTATAAAATGCGCAGGTTAGCGCCTTAACTCTTTCTCTTTTCCTTTTCAACGCTTTGCCTGCGATGAAATACAAAAGCGACAACAAAAATCGAACGCAACTACAACAAAAAAGACACTTTGATGTTCCACTTGGCTCGTTTTCCTCAGTTGCTGAGCGCCAAACAAAAGTGTCTTCTTCAACAAGTTTTTGTAAGACAGCTTCTTGTGTGTTCTCTCGCCAATCAGCACGAAACAGAAAACAGAAGAGTAACAAAAACAAGTGTTTTGTTCAGTTAGTGAGCGAATTTGCTTAAATTTTCTGTGTCTTTTCGGTAAGCAGACAGCATAGAAAATATTGGTTGAGAATATTTTGCAACCTCTGGTATAAAATACATTTTTTGTAGTTTTTTTGGATCAATAAAGAATGTTTAATGGTCGATTTTAAAATAGAAATCTTGGAGTTTTTGTGGTCTCAAAAAAAAAAATCCGTGCTTTGCTCTTTGTCAGTTTTACGTGTCATTTTCACCTGTCGGTTAGTCATCCGCTTTATTTGTTCTTTCGCATTCTAAAAAAAAATGGTCGATATCAAACCGACTGCGGTTTAATTCAAGACCTGTAACACCACATTCATTAACTGTGTACAGATATATGTATATGTTGGATCATAAAATGATTTGCAGTATATTCTTGATTATTTCATACACGGGCTGTCTCATGGCTGTGTTAGTGTTAGTGAGAGAGAGAATAGGGAGAGCGACAACGTCAGAATAGATCAAAAAGAACACGATAACTAGAGAGAGCACGAGCGTATTTCTCTGCAGCAAGCTGTTTGGATTAGAGAGCGAGAGATAAATTGAAAGATTTACAAGAAATGGCATCGCAGACAATGATCGGCTGAAAGGGTTGGTTCTCGATACTCTTTGTGCAGCTTGCTCTAGCGGAGCAATTCAGCTATTTGTATGATGGCTCTTCAAGCGTGTTATACAAAATGAGGTCCAGCAACGCCGAAAACTCTGACGAGAATTTTGGAATAATTAGTAACCCGACATCAGAAGTGGTATATGCAATCATCAATATATATCAGTATCAGCAATATATCAGTATCTATATGCAAGCCGCATGTTGACTTTGTTAATATCAAAGTGGCGGAATATGAACATCGAAGAGATCGCAGTATCTACAGTGTTGGTGCATATGGCAAATATCGACAGTCGTTTGCTTCTCCAAGAAGCCTGGGTACAAGAGTGTATACTGCCGAGACAGTCTACGCCATAATATAAACATCAACTTCAAAGAGAACGTGACCTGATATCAGTGTGGACAGCGGGGACACTTTGCTAACAAGTGTTCGATGGACTTGGCTGCCAAATCTGGACCTATTCAGAAAAAGAGTATGAGTCAGTGCTTTGTGTCAGAGCCGAAAGGAAGTATGGCACAGCGAGGTATGATCTATCCGATATGTTTTGATTCTGGAGCTTAATGCTCTCTGATTAAAGAGATTATTGGTACAAACTTATTAGGGAGGCGCATAAATAAAATTGTTATGTTAAGGGGTATTGGTAGTGATGGCATATATAGTACATTGCAAATTCTCAGGGATGTCTTTATTAATGGAAATGCTATCGAAATTTTATTCCATTCAATGGAGGACAATGAGCTGCAAAATTATATCCTAATTAGGCGCGAAATACTTGAGCAGGGCTTAAATATTTTACTTTCTTGTGACAAAGTCGAAATTTTGAAATCCAACTCTGTCAATAGTAATGCAGCATATGAAATGCCATGTCACTTCGCTAATGTTAATACTGAATTAGTTGATAAGGATAAAGATAATTTGATTAAATTACTTGAACATTATTCTGCAACTTTCATTAATGGAACACCTTGCACCATTGTGAGTACTGGTGAAATGAAAATACGATTAATAGACTCTAACAAAACGCTACATAGGCGACCTTATAGACTATAAAAGAAAAAGAAACAGATAATTAAGTAAATGACATGTAATATTATTCGACCCAGTTGTTCACCATATGCCAGTCCTATTTTGCGTGTGAAAAAGAAAAGTGGTTCTGACTGATTTTGTGTTGATTACAGTGGTCGACAAAATATAACCTTTTTCTGATTTACATTTTCTTATAGGATTGTCATCGCTGATAAAAAAATAAAAATAAAAAGAAAAAAAATAGTATCGGGAAAACGTATTTTAATAACTATTGAATGTTTTAATTAAGAACAAAAAAAGAGTAAGCGGTTTGTATATATACTTACAAGAATAACTATGCGTGCAAACATGTTGTACATTTGTATCGTTGAAGAAACCCGTTTTAAAAAAATATATAGAAATTTAAATTTTTTAGGAATAATTGTACATTTATCAGGCTTTGTTTTGATTCCACTCCTTTATTTCTAACTTATGAAATTTTCTTAATATAACAAAAAATTCATAAAGTCGTCTGATTTTCAACTATAAAAAGTATGCGTACAAAACAAAAACCCCGAAGAAAATTCCGTTTATTGGAAAATGTGATGAGAAATGAATATGAAGTCGGATACGCTTTACGTGGTATAACTTCTGCCAACCGATTTGGTATTGATTCGACCAATTTGGTATCCTGTAGCATTCCTGGCTCCATACCTGAAGTATGCTTAAAAAGTGCATTGGCTCATAAACTCAAAAAGTAAGCTTCCCCTACGTAGCAAAGTCTTACTTTATAAGACGATAATAACTCCCATATGGACATATGCCATTCAAGTCTGGGGATGTGCAGCGAAGACGCCTCTAAACAAAATTCGAGTCCTGCAAGCGAAGGCTCTAAGGGAGATCACAGGTGCCCCGTGTTTTGTTCGGACCACAATGCTCGAAAGAGATCTCAACATCCCTAATATTGGGGATCAAATCAATCACCATAGCATTCGGTATAATGACATTCGGTATAATGGCTTCACATCCATCCAAACGAAGCAGCTAGAGGTCTAGAGGTCAAATCCCACGTAGACTCAAACGTCTAGACCCATCACATATAAAGAACAGAATAATTCACTAAAATGTACATATGACTATTAGCCTAACTATCAAACAAACTGTAAATATATAAACCAATGTAATTATTAATAATATTAGATTATAGTTTAAGTCAAGCTGACTTTTAATAGTAAATAAAAACGTTTAAAAAAAAAAAAAAAACCGGAAGTTTGATTTTTTTGAGCACATCATTTGATGATATAGTGTGGAGCCGGATGCAGGGGGTACAACTTATTTGTGTATGTATGGGGATTTTTATGTGTGAGTAAGACCGATGGATAATAATTTTTCCACGGGCTATGAAAGATCATTTCACGACTAACTCCAACAGCTGGCGGCCTAATTGGCGTGCGCTATGCAGCAACGCTTAGACGAGAGCAAGACAGTTCGATAAAGGAGAGAGATCAGCTCGGGGCTGCTGCTAAGCCGAGTGTAACTCAAGAAAGCAGAGGGACTGAAAGAATAGCCGAAAAAAAAAATGCAGGCGAAGTACAAAGATAGTGAGAGCCATAGTGCGAGCAGCAGGGCAGCTTATGCTTTCCAGAGAGTGTGCAGACGATGTAACCGATGATACCCAAGAAAAGTGCAGACAGAAGAGCGATGATACGATGCAGAATGGATAAAAGCAATTACAATTTATATTTATATTAAATCAATTATTGAATACCGAATCACTTTTATTCAACACAATTATGTGTTCGAAAATGTGCAAGATGATTTAGAATTTATTTTGTATGATTTTCGAGTTAATGCAGAATATGCAGGAGCGAGATGAAAACACGACAGGGTTAACCAAGAGCTCATGATCCCATTTCCATAAAATTTTCCAACTAACGAACTACCGAAACACTCTGCAATGGCCGAAGAAATAAACGCTTGCTTAAAATATTAAAATCTGTGATGCTATGTGTATGTGAAACTTCAACTGGCAGCTAACATAATTGTTGCATTGTTGAACCCTCCATCTGCTGAAGATTTCTCCAAGCAATTGCTGACTGATAGGTAATGGCCGTGTTCCTGTCGATTAATTGAGCGGATTGATTTCATTTCTTCCAAATTTTGGCAATTTCGTCTCATCAGCTTTCGAGCTCATCAGCAAAGTATTCAGGGGCATCATTGCTAACCACAAAAATAAGAAATGGTTAAGCCAGCTGGTACTCTGCATTTATTCAAATCTACTAACGAAGCGACTAATTACACTCAACATACAATTCGGCATACAAAGGTTTCGTCAAACGTCTCCACCTTAGCCGTTTATAAATTTTATACAGCCAGATGTAAGATGCTTAAGTTATGTGAAGGACAGAAGCACTACCTCTGAAAAAAATACCAGATTTTAAACTTTTTTGAAAAATACCTACACCATAAAAAACGAGGGGGAACGTTGTGACTATCGAAAAAAGTCATTTTTGGACACAGCGGAAATAAAAAGTTCCATTTTGTCGAGTACTGTTATAAATAGTAAATATCTAACTGAGTTTTTATACCCGGTAATCGAAGAGTATAGGGGTATATTAGATTTGTGCTTAAAGTGAATGTGTTTAACACCCAGAAGGAAGCGTTTCCGACCTTATAAAGTATATATTCTTGATCAGCATCAATAGCCGAGTCAATATAGCAATGTCTATCTGTCCGTCCGTCTACCCATCCGTCCGTCTATCCGTCCGTCCGTCTGTCCGTCTTCATCAGTGCCTATATATCAAAGACTATGAATGCTAGAGCAACCAAATTTTACAACCAGACTCCTGTCATATCACGCTGTTACAAGTGCATTTCAAAATTTCGCCCCGCCCCCTTCCGCCCACACAAAGGACGAAAATCGAGAAAACTATAAACGTAGAATCATAGAGAATGATTATATCTATCAATGTGTTTAATCAGATAGGATCATAAATATAGCCACAATGAAGAAAACCATTTCGAAATGCATCATTCCCTCTCGCTCTCTCTCACACACCGGGGTGGGTGCCATGCCCGTAGAGCTAGAGCGATAGTAGCAATTTATAGTTAAGACGTATGTAGATGTAGAAATATAGAGAAGTCCGATGTGAAAAACAAATTCAAACAAAAATTAAAAGGGCTCGACTTTATTTTTGTCTCAAAATTTCCTTTTTTGCAACTATTCCATTTTTTGCTAACATATAATAAATTACATAAGTTTTATAGCCTGTTTACACTACAGTTGAGTTATTGAGTTATTGAGTTTCGGGCAAAACTCGAGTTTCATTTACATGGGGCAGCATAGGGGCCCTAGAGGTGGCAGAAAAGTTGAGTTTAGGTTGAGTTTAGGTTGAGTTTCAGTCGAGTTTTCCGATTTTCCGAATATTTCAACCCTGATCTGCCTATCGTGGAAATATCACCACTAAAAAAACAACAAAAAACAAATGTGATTATGGAGAAAAAAGGTAAACAAACAAATATTTCCTAAAAACAATACTTTTAATACAATTTTATCCCTAGATACGAGATTTGTTTGGTCACTTAAGGCCTTACAGGCATTCCTGGAATTTTGGCACATTTTTAAAAATAAATAAGCAAATAAATGAAACAAAATTGTACTTTTTTAAATTTTTATTTATATATATGTTCATGAAATGGCGTTTGACACAGCAAATAGACACACTACAGTATGATATTCCGCAGAGGATCCTAGGCAATGGCTATTCTCTTCTACAGAGGGATTGTCAGTCGAAAAGGAGTGTCTTTCTTTTGGAGTTTGGGCAACAGTCCATCAAGTATGTTGAACGCATGCCTTTCCAGGCGGAAATTTTCCTTAAAAAAGGCATCAGAGTTCTTCGCAACGTCCTCCTCCCAAAATGATCCATATCGCGGCTATTATAATTCAATATTATTATAAAATAGAAGCACTTGAAAATGAAATGCCAATTTCTTACCAGGGTCCAAATGTGTGTATTTAAAATTTATCCAAATACTCCACAGTTTGTGCACACATTGTCGCCAAATCAATACATCACACCATCGCTGCTTCTAGCTGCGCCGAATACAACATAAATGTTCCCTCGAAGTTCATATTTGCGTAATTTAATAATTTAAACAAAACAACGCAGGCTCGTGTTTGCCAGCAAGCCAAAACTCAATAACTCAATAACTCAACTTTTGTGTAGTGCAGACACCAGTTCTGAGTTATTGAGTTTCCTCGGTTATCGATAGGTAACTCACTGTAGTGTAAATAGGCTATTAGGCTCACATATATACTGACTGAGTACCGGGTATAAAGTAGAGCCGCGGCCTTAGCCGCCCCTTACAACGTTTCCTCTCGTTTTTGTTAGGTTCTTCACTTTCAATATCAAGTTTTTTTTGAAACGTTTTTTTTACGACCTTTTTTACGACGCATTCCATAACCCAACGACCCATTTTCCATAAAAATAAAATGAAATCGCTTGAAACTATACAGTGGTGTGAAAAATAATAAAGACACTTGGCTTTGTTTCAGAAAAAGTTCTATAAAATGACTATTTTCAGTTATTTTGAAGTGATCCTAATTTTTGTAGGTTGTTCCATATTTGCACTTCATAATGTAAAAGTAAAAAACCAAATAAAATGATATGTCATATACTTTAAGCTGTGAAAAACAATAGGGACAGAGACATAAAACATATTATATTTCATAAAAGAACCGGTTTTCTTAGAGTTGTTTGGTTTTAAACTATGGCGAGTAATTAGTTGTGATTATAGTCGCTGTAAGGCATGCACGGTAGCCGCCCCGTACCATAATTGATCCGTCTTCGTGTCAAATAATTTTAACTGCTTCAAATTTGGGTTTATTGGTCTTCACACATACTGAGTGCCACAATCAGTGTATAAAACATACAATTTTGTCCAATTTGTTCACAGGGCATGTGAACATGCTCTGAAGCGACTATCATCATCGTGGATACATCCTTTTTCGATAGGAAAAAATTTTACATGGTTCTTTTGGACTTAAGATTGTTAGATATTAGTATTACTATTAGTTTAAAAGGGTTAACATCCATAGAACATTTTTTTTTGACTGTGACTGTGTTAGTGTAAGTGAGAGCAAGCGACAACGTTCAGAATAGATCAAAAGCGACGCGATAACTAGAGAGAGCAAATGGAGACCAGCAACGCCGAAAAGCCTGAGGGGAATTGTGGAATAATTTATAAAAGCGAAGTAAAAAATGTATTGCATATATTGTATTTCATTAATTGATAACTGCTGGGCCGATTTGGCTCTAATATTTTTTTTTGAGTTGTTCGCATTTGGTAGAAGAATGTTTTTTCGAAAGAAAATATTTGGGAAAACACACCCACGATCGAGTGATGATCGACGTCATGCAATAACTGACTACTTATATGATTGGCTAATGCAATCTAATGCAAATCTAATTCAAAAGGAATTGCAGGAATTGCAGAATAAAATAAAAGAGAAGTGCCCATAAAGTACAAGTTCGCGCGGCCCAACTACCACCTCAAATTTGATCAAATGTTATAGGAAGAAGGCCAGTCATAAGTCTACATTACTTGAATCGCGCTGCTTTTGAATGCGATTCCGCAATCGCCTACAAAGATCTGTATGGAATTTTCAATCGGAAACCCGATGTGCTGCGCTTGTGGCAAGATGAATTTGCCCGTTGTGACCAATCTGCCAAAGCCATTGTATTCGTTTCTGTATGGATCTACAATCTAATCAAAACATTTTCTTTTGAATACACAAAAATATATCGGGACTCTCAAGACTTCCTGGTCTCAAGAGGAGATCTTATTGCTGCAAGCCACGTCTATTTTACCTCTCAAATATATTTCTATTTAACCCTCTAACACGTAATTGTGTCTTGAGACACTTATAATATTATTGACATTATCTAAAAAACTAAGAGCTTTTACGTCATTTGAATATTTGTTTTTCTGTTAACAACAAACACGAAATTACGCGCAGAAGCTTTGAAAGCTCTCAAAAGCTTTAAGCTATGCTTTTTTTGTTCATGTGCACAGAACTTGTGTTATTTCGCGCGTAAATTTTGATCTGATCCATTTTATGTTTTCTTTTGGTGATAAACGAATCGAGTTCATTATTTTTTTTCGTGAAAGGTATGTGTTGGGTTCCGCAGCCTGATAGAGCCCAGGAATTTGTAAAACCTAGCCAGTGGTGCAGCAGTAGAGTAAATTTCTATAATTGTTGTTTGTTATTTGTACTGCCCTCTGTACAGCATTGTCATACATACATATATATGCTCCCGCACTCTCTCGTCTTTCTTTCTTTCTTTCTTTCGTCTTCGCTATCCCTCTCTCGATCATCTCGCTCTCGCTTGCATTAGGGCACGGGCAATTCGGCCTGTCTGCCCATCATCAGTCTGGATATCGTCGCGCTCGTTTTAGGGCACGGGCAATTCGGCCCGCCTGCCCTTGACCTGCTTACATCAATCGCTCCTCCTCAACCGACACTGTCTCGAACAGACCCCTCGCGTCTTCGTTATGACCCCGTCTTGAGTCGAGCTAAACTAACCACCAGACTCGTCGTGCTTTCGTCGTATATGTATCGATATTGTAATAAACCAAACATTTCATCCCTGACAATAAACTTCATATATAAAATTCAATCAATCGAGTTTAATACGCCGCTGAAAAAGCTCAGTAGCTCAACAGGTATGTTTATTAGCTTTTAAAATCAAGTTACAGGCACTCAAATGTAATATAGATGTGTGTTGTAGCTGAGAAATAGTGATAAGTGCCTGGAAGCTCTTTTGGGGCTCCAAGCTATCTTTTTTTGTCAGCAGCTGTTTCACAGCTACGTTCATTTTTTGTGTTGGTTGTTGTTTATTGTATGATTTTTCTTAATAGAAAGGTTAAATATTAGAAAATATGGCAAAACGGATTCGTTACAAGTTGTCCGACTTGACTGATGAACAGTTGCTGGACTTGTTTGAGTCAGTCCCGTCGGATGAGGAAGTGTCAGACATATCAAGTGACGACGGGGACGACGACTTGAATTTGGAAGAAGCTCTGACCAATTCCTCGCTGCCAGCTGAATTAATGGAGCTTAGAACTCCATCACAGCTATTTTGCTATTTTGTCAATTCAGAAATCATGAATATGATCACGGAGGAAACCATGCGCGCAGCTTAAACGAAAAATACATCAAATAAGTTCAAAATTAACAGTAATGATATCCACCGCTACATCGGTATTTTGATGTATATGTCCATTTATCGCTATCCAAATCTTAAAAGCTACTGGGCAAAACACGCGTTTGGACCTATACAAACCTGCATGACCCGAACCAAATTCGAGGGAATTAAACAGTACTTCTCACTGCGAGATGAGAGCGAGCGGATCAAAAAGGGTGAGCCAGGATATGATCCACTGTTCCGCACGCGAAAACTTTTCGACTGTCTTAACCAAAGGTTTGACTCCGTTCCAAAGCAAGCCCGCCTTTGTGTTGACGAGCAAATGTGCAGCACCAAAATGAAGCACCACTTGAGGCAATATATGCCCAATAAGCCACACAAGTGGGGTATAAAGCTATTTGTTTTGTGCGATTCTTTTGACTATGCATACCGCTTTGAGATATACAGCAGTGCAGGTGATAACGTGATCTTGCCTGGTCATCCAGATCTTGGTGCTTCGGCCAACATTGTTGTACGTTTAACAAAAACCGTACAAACATTCAAGCACCACATTATTTACTTTGATAACTTTTATACGTCGCTGCCTTTGATGGTCTATCTGCGTGCGAAAGGTGTTTATAGCCTTGGAACAGTGCGTGTAAATCGTATCCCTAATTGCAAGCTTCCAAACAATAGTACTATCAAAAACAAACCAAGGGGTTTTCGGACCGAGTACGTAGGCTCCTCATATGGAGTCGAAATAAGTAATGTGCTGTGGAAAGACAACAAGGCAGTTCGCTTGTTGTCGACTTATGTGGGTGTTCAGCCATTTGAAAGGGCTAATTCGCATGAAAGAATAGTAAAGACTGCTCGTTACGACAGGAAATCTAAGCGAAACATCGAAGTTGATTGCCCACAAATTATTCGCGAATATAACGCTCACATGGGTGGCGTAGATCTAATGGATGGACTTATGGGCCGCTATCATATCAGAGCTAAAACTCGGGATGCTGCCACTAGAATTTTTTACCACTTGATTGATACTGCAGCAACAAACGCTTATGTTTTATATAGGCGTATAGAAAAGGAAAGAGAGAACATGGGCAAATTGCATAAACTCCCGGAATTTCGCGAATTGATTGCTGAAGGTCTGGTGACATTTCAAACCAAAAACTTTTGAGGTCGTTCAATCAATCGATCTTCACAAGGACGGACAACCCAGTCTCCATCCTCTCCATCAGGGCGGACAACACAGTCACCATCCTCTCAGACAGAGTGGACAATGCAGTCTCAACTCTCTCAGAGACCTTCGCAGCTAAATCTCAAATTAGGCGCAAAAGCGAACCATCCAATATGGGAATTGCGGCTAAACCATTTTCCGGATTGGTTGGATCGAGATAATGGAAGAAAATGGTGCAAATTCTGTAAAATTTCTCAAAAAATGTAAACTGCATTTGTGTTTCACATACAAAAAAATTATTTTTCAGAGTATCATAAAAATAAATAAAACTAAACTTCGTAATTTGGAAATTACATTTTTTTACACTCGCAGCCCCAAGAGTGTCTTCAGACACTTATTCACTTTTTCTCACCTTACAGGTAAACGAAAGCTTTTGCACTTTTTCTGAGTACATATTTAAGTTCAAGAGCCTCAATTCACTTTGAAAAATTATTTGAGGTTAAATGGTGTGCATTTTGAATAATTTAGAAACATTCGTGCGTATGTTAAAGGGAGGTTACCGTTCTAGGGCCTAAAAATGAACTACTTTTCAAAAATGTTTTTTGGCATAAAATAAAGTGTTCTGCAGTGTTATTTTTAGCATGTTTGGTTGTACATTTAAAGAAGTAATTCATTACGTTTTTTGTTACAAATTTTTTTTTTCTAAATGGTGGCTGGTGGGAGCTGGGAGCTGGTCCCTCTAAAGAGGCCTGTCCCGGCACGAGATGACCCCACGCGGTACCTTCTACAGCATCCAAATGCATCCAAAATTAAAAAACCAAACAAATTCTCACAATATTTTTGAAAAAAAATGTTAAAACCAATTGGCACCCATTAAAAAACAAGTTAGTTTTTCATGCTTTTTTTTGCGCTTTAACGTTAAAAAAAAATAATTATAAAAATATTTTCGTAAATGTTTGGCTCTGGCGGTAACCTCCCCTTAAGTCATGCAGAAACAGATTACTAATGCTAAGTTAAATTGTATTGCGATGATCAGAGCCCTTAGCAAGGAAAAGAAAAATCTGAGTATAAATGCACAAAGTCTGACAAAAAAGATAAATGATTTTACATTTTTATTCATTGACTACTTAGTAGATGTTATATGTGTGGCCGAAGCGTGATTTATGTCTAGCGTATGTGACTCGTTGATTTCGTTTTGTGGCGACAACGTTTTTGATATTGAACTGATGATATTGAACCAAACTTTCTAATGACATTTTGAACCGTTCAATACCGTTCGTTACCTTCCAAAATGCCATTTTACCGTTAAAAACTGTTAAAAATAAATATTTCAATTTTTTGCACAAAAAAAAAAACAGTCCTATTTCGTGTACCGGAAATGAAATGGAAAAATGAGGCATTAGAAGGTTTGGTCTATTTCGTTTAATGGCGGGATCTATCAGCTTTTCATAAGAGAAGTTAAATAGAACTAGATGTAAGATACACACAACCTCTGGAAAAAATTAAACAAAAAACAGTTTTTACAAATTTTTAAAATAAACCACATCTTGAAAAGAATCATGATTCATTAAAAAAATGTAAAGCCCCAAATCTATCAGAAAAAGTCAGTTTGGCTCACAGCGGAGACAAAAAGTTCAATTTTGTTATACAAAATATATTTTATTTAAAAACCAATTTTTTTAATATTTTTTTATTTATCTTTTATAGGAGTGAACTTAAAAGGAATTTTCATTTGGAAAAAGAAAAACGTTATCCAAACTATCCCTGTCTACAGAAGTTTTACTATACTCGTTCTGGCGATTTAATATATTATTCTCAATAGAAAGCTTAACGTAAAGTTATGAATGACAACCAAACAAGTATAGAAAGTAAGCTCGATAAGTTTAACTATCCCAAATACGACAATACCCAAAGTTTGGTGTTTGGGAGTAATCGAATAAATTCAGATTCCCGTTCTTTTTTTGAAAGCGACTCAATTATTTTCAAAATGTCATCTATAATTATACCTAACGTTGTAAATAAAAATGGCAAGTCATTATCAGACGAATCAAAAGATATGTTAAATAATCCAGAGCTAGTTTTTAGTATTAGCAACAAATATATGACAAAAATCAACTATCAACTATCAACAACAAATAACCGGCCATGTACAATTTATCAACTTCCTAAACCAAGTCAAAGTGACGTTATCGGATGTTTTGGAGAAGAAGTGGAACGTGAATTCGATTCACTTTTCACAGTGTTTAAGAGCAAACAACTTGCGTTAAATTTATCTAAGGTAAGTAAACAATGATATATCTGTGTTCTTATATAAAATTCCTATATGGTTGTAATATACACACCAGAAATCCGCAGCGGTCCACCGCAACTACTAGTGTACCGCATTCGTACAATATCGTTTTTATACATGAGTACTGAAGCAACGCAACAAAAATTGATGCGGTGTTTTTTTACTCGTTTCTTTTTCTGCTCATTCGTATGCGGTGCCTGAAGTGTGCGTCACATTCTGAGTGGGTGTATTTTCGACATACAAGCAGGCACCGCACAATAAGTGTGTGAGGAAAAACTACTCCGAAAATGATGTAAACACATTAAAAGAAATAAAATATTACGGTAAAATATTGATCTTGTACTCGCAATTTACTCCAAATTTTGTCTACTTAATTTCAATATTCTGCGTCAAAACATCGCAGTAAAAAAACTTAAGTCGTCAAAATTTGAGCGAGTAAATTTTTGTGCATGCGTATAGGCACCGCATATTTTCTTGTCGCTTCATGAACGTATTCGTTTCTTATGCGGTGTTTAAACACCGCAACAACATTCTGCGCAGTGCTTGTACCACCGCGATCACAAAAGAGATGAGTACACTACTGGTGTCGAAAACAGCCACCGGTGCAGATCTCTGATACACACTGATAGTATTTATGTAGAGGCGCAATATACACACATATGAGTGTATATGTATTATCTCTGTATGTAGAGTAGCGCTACGCAAAGCACCAAGGATATTCTTCGGTGGTTGTTCAAGCAGAACATAATTATATTATGACACTGAACTGATCTATATATAACGTACATAAAATAAGTAATTTATGACTGCTAGGGTGTGTGTTCATAAAACATGAACAGGAACCGACAAAGGCTATTACTTCTAATTTACTTAATAAGATGTTGTCGGATAAAATCATTAAGCTACTAGAGGCTCAGGCCGTAGTAGCAAATGAAGTTAAAGGGATTGAAGCTGGTATATTGACCAGTGACGAAATCTGTAGGCTAGGAGAGATTAAAAAAAAAGGCTGCAGCAAATAACACTGCATTATTGCTATGTGGAGTAGTCGATCATGACTACTACAAGAGACATCAATTTGTTAAAATAATGAAAAATATAGAGTACCTAGAAAAGAGCTATGATGAAACTACTACTGAAACTTCGATGAAAGGGAAAGTACAAAAAGTAAAGTTAGAACCAGTGGTGACTGGAACTTTGAGAGAAGATATGGAGCCAAAAATTGACAAGAGTCTTGAGAAAATATCGATACATTTGTGGAAAATCTAATAACGTATTTAAAAGAGAGTATAGAGAGGTTAGATCAGGCTAAAACAAGGGAGTGTAACCTGAGAAAAGCCAAAATTGAATTCTTTAGTAAAAGACTAAACAAAAAAGTTGAGGAATTCTATAATGTTTATGAAACAAATGACAGCTTCGACGAACAGATCGCCGAGCTAGACTTTTATATTCAGAACACGTTAAGCAACTTAGAAATAAGGATGCAGGAAGTTATGGAGGAAAAAGCTAGCGTTAGTAAAGCGTCAATAGCAAAGAAGGAAGAAGAAGATTTTCCGGTTCTACCAAAGGCAGAAGTACCCACATTTTCGGGCGAAGAAAAAGAGTGGGACGGCTTTTCACAATTATTTAGTGAAATAATTCATAATAGAGATGGACTGAGTATATCTCTAAAATTCAATTATTTAAAAATGGCAATAAAGGGTGAAGCAAGGAGTATGGTTTGTCACTTATTAACGGGGCCATTGGAAAATTATAATGCCGCATGGGAATTGCGGACCAAGCGGTATGAAAATAAAAGAAAAATATTTTCAGATCAGCTGAATCGGTTGCTAGATTTGCCAATGCTAGACAACGAATCAGCAAAACATATTAAATTGTTTTCTGACTCGATAAATGAGTCAATACATTTAATAAAGTTAAAGTCACAATTAACAGAAGAAGTTGATGTGATTTTTGCCCACATAATTTTCAGAAAATTTAATAAAGATGCCCTTCAATTATATGAAAGTCATATAAAAAGGACAAAAGAGATTCAAACATTGCCCGATGTAATGGAATTTCTGGAACAACGGTATACTTCTCTGTACTCATCGCAGGATGCAGAGAAAAAACCGCTGAAAAAAGTGATGCAATATAGTAGCATTAAAGAAAGTTGTCCGCTGTGTAAAATGGCAGGCCATACAATAATGCAATGCTATAGGTTGAAGAGAATGAGTCCGATAGAGAGAGGTCAGGCTATTCAAAAGCAACGCCTGTGTTAAAGATGCTGTAGGCACGACATGTATAAGAAATGCTCCTCGGAAATTTTGTGGGATTTGTAAAAAACCCCATCACACGATGCTCCATATTCCCTATGAAAAAAGGGAAAATGTTAACACTTGTTTCACAAAGAAACAAGCGTTTTTAGCCAGTGCACTTATAAAAGTAAGAGCAGTGAATGGTGGCTATGAAAACCTTAGAGCTCTAATTGATTGTGGGCCACAATGTACCATAATTTCAGAGGAAGCAGCAAAAATATTAAAAGTGGCGCGTAAAAGGGAAAACACCGAGGTGAGTGGAGTATCATCGAAAGACTCTTCCACATCAAAGTATAAGGTAACTTTAACAGTAAAAACTCGGGATGCCGATAAAAAAAAACCTCTTAATATTGAAGCAATCATTCTCCCAAAACTTATGAAGGCTTTACCTGTAAAATCGTTTAGGATTGATAAATCGAAATGGAAAGATTATGTGTTGGCTGACCCTAACTTTACTAAACCAAGTAAGGTGGATATAATAATTGGGGTAGATTTGTATGCCCATATTGTACAAGACGGAGTAGTGAAAATACTTGGTAACTACTTGGTAAAAATACAGAATTCGGATGGATTATATACGGTTGCACCAAGTCAAAAGGTGATAAATTGATTATAGCGACAACAATTGAAGTCGGGGACTTAGAGCGTTTCTGGGAAATGGAAATTTAGAAAGGAAACTCGGCTAAAATAAAAAATTAAAAGAATATTGCATAAAGTTCATGCATGAATATAAAAATTTAGGACATATGGTAGAGTACAAGAAAGAGGGAAAATATTATTTACCCCAACAGGGAGTCATAAGAGATTCCAGTCTAACGACAAAACTCAGGGTGGTTTTTGATGCGTCAGCAAAAACCACAAATAATAAAAGCTTAAATGATATCATGTGGGTGGGATCAAGAGTCCAAAAAGATATCTTCGATATTATGGTAAAACGGCGAAAGTGGCCATTTGTAGTATCAGCGGACATTAAAAAAATGTACCGGCAAATTAATGTTGATGAAGAAGATCAGCATTATTTGCATATAATCTGTAGAGACGATCCAAACGAAAAATTAAAAGAATATAAACTAACAACCGTTACGTACGGTACAGCTTCAGCACCCTACTTAGCTACTAGGGTGCTTGTTGCAATAAAAAAAAAAGCAATTAGAGAAATCATAAAAAATTATTTTCATATGGACGACCTGATGACAGCTGCTGATTCCATATTAGATGCCAAATGGCATGTAAAGGAAGTTATCCAGGAGCTTGATAAGGTTGAGTTTAACTTAAAAAAGGTGATAACAAATGTACCAGAAATTGTTAAGGACGTTAGAGATAACGAAGAAAATAAAGTATTAACCATTGAAGAGAATGATTCCGTCAAAACATTAGGACTTCAATGGGAGCCAGTTAAAAACGAGTTTAGGTTGAACTTCCATTATGAACCTACTAAAAAAACTAACAAAAGATTAGTTTTATCTACATTAGCAAAGATGTAGGACCCTTTAGGCTGGTTGTCTCCAGTTACAATTGTTGGAAAATTGTTTATGCAAAAACTTTGGTTGTCAGACAAAAATTGGGATGAAGAACTATCAGATCAGGATACTCGTGAATGGAATGCATTTGAAGACAATTGAACAACATTAGAGAGCATTCGGATACCAAAATGGCATAGTAATCCGATGCAAATTCATGGTTTTGCCGATACTTCTGAGAAAGCTTATGCTGCCGTAGTGTATGCAAAGGTAGATGGTTCTTCAATTATAATAGCCAGCAAAAGCAAGGTTAATCCGAAGAAGAATCGGAAAACCATTCCCAAATTAGAACTTTGTGCAGCTCATCTTCTAGCAAAATTGATTGAACGGGTGAAAATAGCGGTTGGAAGTGAAGCAGAAAGCTAAGCTTGGAGTGATTCTACGCTTACTCTAGCCTGGATAAAGAATGGAGACAATAAAGAAAAGTTTATTAAGCGTAGAACTGACGAAATTAGAAAAGTTAAAGAAATTAAATGGAGACATGTCAAATCTGAAGACAATCCAGCTGATGTAGCATCAAGGGGCATTAGTGCAGATAAGCTGAAAGATTTTGAAATTTGGTGGAAAGGTCTTCAGTGGCGTGCGAAATCTAAAGAAGATTGGCCAAAAGAGCAGATTGAAGAAAAAAAATTGTAAGAACAACGTTTATAATCGATAAAGCTAACATAATTAATAAGTTATTACAGAAATACTCGTGTATGCATAAACTAGAAAGAGTCATTGCATATATATTAAGGTTTATTCAAATGAAAACCGAAAATAAAGAATTTCCATCATATTTGACAGTCAATGAGATTAAGATCGCCAAGATATTGATGTTGAAAAAACAACAAGCTATGCAATTCAGTTCTGAAATATCTAGCCTAGTTAATAAGAAGGAAATAGAAACAAAAAGTAAAATATTGGGCCTAAATCCGTTTTTGGATAAAGATGGATTAATGCGAGTTGGAGGAAGATTACAAAACTCCAGCGCAGAATTTGAGGTTAAACATCCCTTGATTTTAAATAAGTGTCACTTAACGTCTTTAATTATCAATAATGCACATAAGGAAACATTGCACGGTGGAATTAATCTGATGAGAAATTATATCCAGCGAAAGTATTGGATATTTGGACTAAGAAACTGTTTAAAGCAAAAGCTTAAGGAGTGTGTTACCTCTGCTAGATATCGGCAGAATACGGCAGAACAAATTATGGGAAATCTGCCGAAATCCAGAACAAAAATGTCACACCCTTTTACAAATACAGGGGTAGACTTCGCCGGACCTTACCATATCCGATGTTCTAAAAACCGTGGGCAGAAATCTTATAAAAGATATATTGCCGTATTTGTGTGCATGGCGACAAAGGCTATTCATTTGGAAGTTGTCAGCGATCTAACTTCGGATGCCTTTCTAGCTGCACTTAGAAGATTTTTTTTAAGAAGAGGAAAATGTGCAGAAATCTTTTCGGATAATGGAACCAATTTTGTGGGAGCTTCGCGTAAATTAGACGAAGAATACCAGAGAGCCCTTAAGGACAATATAAAAGTGGTTCCAATATTAGAAAGAGAAATCGAGTGGCACTTTATCCCCCCGGCAGGACCTCACTTTGGAGGTATTTGGGAAGCTGGGGTAAAATCGGTGAAATATCACTTAAAAAGAGTGATTGGGGACAATAATTTAACCTACGAGAAAATGGCAACCCTCTTATGTCAAATTGAAGCTGTACTGAATTCACGCCCGTTGTATACCGTTTCAAATGATATTGACGATTTGGATGTATGTGGGGTTTTTTGTTTATTAATCAGAGTAAGGTTAAAATAAAGGTTTCGGTACAGTAATATTGATATTAAAGATACAAGGTACTAAAATTGGACGTCGTCGTCGTTTTGTTACTACACGCAACCCTTTTCGTCGGTGGTTGTCTTCCTACTGCTCACGCTGTTCTCTCTCGCTGCTCTCTCTCGCTGATCTCCCTCGCTGCTCTCTCTCCATTGTGCGCTCTTCGTGCTGACTGTGAATTCGCCTGGGGGCGAATTGGCGTTTGCTCGTTTGTCCAGGGAACGCACAACCCAGCCCACATCCGGCCGTGCTGACTATGCACTCGCCTCAAATGCATCGTCGGTATCGTCGTTGTTGCTTGTGGACCATGGCTTCAGATATTCCGCACACGAAGAGGAGTGCTTTGGACCATCGGAATTGCCAACTTTTTTGACGTCGTAGGCATTGTTCTGCTTCACCTTGATGATCTGGTAAGGACCCAAAAACTTTGGCTTAAGTTTGAGCCCGCTACCAAACTGTGTCCTCTTTATGGCAACTAGGTCGCCAACGTCATACTGTCTAGCTGCCTTACGTCGCAAATTATACGTCTTTTTGTTCTCGACTTGCAGATTCAGAATTTGAGTTTTCGCTTTTGTCCGTAGCTCATTGCGGTCATCTTCAAATGCAACGATGGACTCCTTTTGGATCAGACTCTGAAGCTGCTGGTCATCTTTGGTGCGCATCTTGATACCCATTAGAAGTTCAAAAGGGGTGGTATCGATGCTTCTGGTATACGTCGAGTTTATGGCTCGCTGAACTCGATCTACGTGCTTAAACCATTTTGAAGGGTCGTCTATGCTGAGCTTGGCAAGCACGGAGATGATCATTGCGTTGAGTCTTTCCACCTGCCCGTTTACCCGTGGAAGTCCTGTAGTCGTCTCACCAGTTTGATGTTTTCGTCGTCGCAGTACTGCAGAAAATCTTGAGCGGTAAACGCCGAACCTCTATCTGAAATGATACAAGCAGGGTTGCCAAACGTCACGCTTTGGCTGCGTAGCTTAGTTGACTTTGTAGGGTATAACCAGCAAAACTTCGTGAAGGCGTCGATAACAGCAAGTATATGTTTATAGTTCTTGCCGGTTGATTCCAGTGGAGCGAAGCGAAGTGCCCTCTATCGTGAGCTCTGCCGATAATGGTTTTCTGCATATCCCTTGGAACCACCATCAATTCTGCATCGTTGACTAGCTTGTAGAGGATTCCAGACTTTACAAAGTAGTCTTCGTATTGTTGATTGTCGTATTTAATAAGTTTCAGAATCGTCTTTAGATGTTCGTCATATTTGTGCGCTTGTTCTATTCCACCTAAGATGCTTCCGTCGCTTATATGCATAATGGGATACCGTGAAAGTGCATCCACATGACGCATTCGTGAGCCTGCGCCGTGCTCAACTTCATAGTTGTACTCCTAAAGAAACATCCATTATGCTACCCTAGTACAAAGATTCTGCTTTTCTAATGTTTTGGTGAACGCGTTGCAATCTGTTATTATCTTAAATGGGATACCCAATAGATAAACTCGGAATTTCGTCAATGCTTCGATGACCGCAAGTATTTCCAATTCATAGCTCGTGTATTTGCGTTGTGCCTCTGTTGTTTTCTTGCTCATGTAATATACTGGATGCGATTGGCCGTCGTCTGGTGATTTTTGCATAAGCACGGCGCCAAAACCATCTATTGATGCATCCATATGGACTTCTGTTTTGTACTTCTGATTGTAAACGGCTAGCACTGGGTTTGATATTAGACATTTCTTTAAAACGCATAGGGCGTTTTCTTCGTCCGGGCCAATTGCAAAATTCACATTGTTTTTCGTTAGGTCAGTCAATGGTTTGGCTATAACTGCGTAATTGTAGATAAACTTTCTAAAATATCCTGTAAGACCCAAAAAACTCTCAAGCTGCTTCAGTGTCTGTGGCGTCTTGAACTTTGAAACGGCTTCAATCTTCAACGGTGTCGGATACAGCTTTTTGTTCTCTATGATATGGCCGAGAAACTGGATTCGTGTTTGACACTTTTTACAATTCAGCTCTAGCCCATACGTCTATAGTCAATACATAGTCGTGGTGTGCCGTCGGTCTTCTTTACAAGTACAACTGAGCTTATGAACTCTGAATCGGACTCCTCTATTACCTTTTTGTCCAGCCACTCGTCAATCTGGTCTTCTATTATGCGCGTTTCAGATATAGCAAATCGCCGAGGCCGCGAAAAGATTGGTGTTGCGTCTTTTAGAATAAGTTTCATTTCATCGTTCGTTGTTTTTGATTTTTTTGGTTTATACGTCGATATTATCTCGTTTACTTCGCGTCGGGTAATCTCGTTTGCCTCGCTGTTTTTGTTTAGCTCGGAATTGTCCACCGCTACGTCGATTTTCATTATGGACGATTCGTCATACGGTACTTCATTATTTTCATCTGCCATTCTATTTACTTTCACTCCATTACGATTAAACGACACTTCTGCGTGCAAACAAAGCTCTTCTCCAATGATCAGTTTAATATCCATGAACTTTGAAGCAACAACATAAAAGTTTAACACATATTCTTCATTGTCAATGCGTATGCTATGCTCCACTTTACCTATCGGCTTGATATTGTCAGCTTTACTCTCACTTCCAAAACCGACCAAACACACTCTGCAATCTTTTAATTTTGGCATGCGCAGTTCGTCGTACAAATCTTGGCGTAAAATGTTAAATTTACTACCGGTATCAAATAGTGCCATACACTTCGTATCTTTAATCGAAACTTCTTTAGACGTTATTTCCATGTTATTCGAAACTACACGTCAGTTTTGTTTTTCATCGTTTTGCTTTTCATTCTTCTCTTTGCAGTTCTTTGATATGTGCCCAAACTGATAACACTTGAAACACTTTCTTCCCTTCTCTTTGCTCACGCAACTGCTAGACAAATCTCCCTTCTCTCCACAGTTGAAACAAACGAACTCTTTTTTGCTCACTTGGGTACTATTTTGCTCTTCCAGCTTTGTCACTCTTTTTTATTTTATCGCTTATTTTCTCATAATCTCTTAATTTATTCTTAAAGTCACTCATCATTTTCGCACCATATAAAATTGTTTTGTTTAAAGCCATCTCGTCAATACCGTCGATTACATATTGCATAAGCGCGTCGTCTTCCACATTACCTCGCGCTGCAATATGTCTCATGCGATAAAAATATTCCAGAACACTCTCACTGAGCTACATATGTATCTGTTTGCTATTGATTCTCGACTTAAACTCTCTTAAAAGCGCTCTCTTTAACGTTGTCCACGAATTCATATGCTTCTCGCTCAAAACAAATAACCTGGCAATGCCCTGAAGCGACTTCTTTGCGAAAATAAGTTTTTGTAAATCACTCCAATGCATGAACTCCGCCTGTTCTTCGAATTCTGTTATCCATTCCTCGACGGCTATATAATCAGTGCCATCGAACACTCGGATAGAGTCTTCTATGTCGCGGAAACTTATGGAAAAACGTGGCGCGACCACCTCATCGTAGTTTTGTCTTTGCACGTTACTTCTTTCTGTATTCCCCTTTCGGCATGTTGTTGGGATTTCGCTTGTGTGTATGTTATGTACGTCGCTGTAGTTGTCTTGCTCACTCGAGCGCCTCTCGTACGCAGCTTCTTCGTCGTTTTCTTCGTCTTCGTTTTCATCTATACCATTCTCGTCGCTTACGTCTTTTTCCTCGTCTTTATCAGCGTCGTCTTCATCATCGTCGTTGTTCTCATCGCCGTTGTTGTTTTGCAGCAGATTGCCTTCCATCAGATTCCGAAAAATATGAAGTCCCAAATTTTCCGCATTGTGATTTATTTTCAATGTAACACATATTGAAAAAAGATCACGGTCCGTTAGTTTTGCTTGTATGTATACGCGCTTTGCTAAGAATCTGGCGTCGTTTTCGTCGTATTCGAATCCACTAAATTCGTGCAACCGGCTTCTATTATTTCGGTCTCCTTCTTTTTCAAACACGATAAGTGTTTGCTTGATTTCGTTGCCCCTCGTAGGCTTTTTGGAATTAACTCGTTCAAACACGTAATTTTGCTGAGATAAAAAAAAAATCGTCTATTTCTTTTTCCCCGCTGTTTAAATTTGTTAAACTCCGCGTCGTTTTTTGTTCCAAGTTCCGTTGCTTGCACCGCCGTCGTACCGTCACTTCGTTTCCTTCACTCCGATCCCGCACGAGCTCCCAATTGTGGGGTTTTTTGTTTATTAATCAGAGTAAGGATAAAATAAAGGTTTCGGTACAGTAATATTGATATTAAAGATACAAGGAACTAGAATTGGACGTCGTTGTCGTTTTGTTACTACAATTCTGAAAGAATTGGAAATCTGGATAGGTGGAAATTCATTCAAAAAATGAAGAGAGACTTCTGGATTAAATGGAAAGAAGATTATTTACACACTCTTCAATAAAGAAATAAATGGAAAATAGGAAAACAGAATATTAAAAAAGGACAGATAGTTTTAATAAAAGATGAAAACTGTAATCCAGCTAGATGGCCATTGGTGAAAATAGAAGAATTACATAAAGGTAAGGACGATAGAGTAAGAGTAGTCACCATCAAACATCAGGATGGGTCGATTAAAGACCGATTACTAAAGTTTGTCCATTAGCTGGAATTGAGTCTGAAGAAAAGGACTCAGAAACGCCTCCAAAAGAAGCAAGAAGTACTCGCGGTAGACCTTGAATACCCAAACTAGGACTCATGGCAGTAATGCTAATGCTTATGTTATTTTGCCAAGTATCAAATGCAAGCATAGCTGCCAGAGTAAAAGAGAAGTGGTCAATTGAAAAAATGAACAGCTCCATTTCAATATATTTGGACCCGATGGGAGACGTAGAAATAGTCGCCTCATCTTGGGATCTAATAGTTTATTATAATATGGACCCGTATTTTCTAATGATAAAAAAGGGAAACGAATTAATTGGGAAATGAGAGTAGTGTGCGGTAAGCTTTAGACTTTTAAAGAGCAATGCAATAATGTTTTAGATAACACTGACAGACAAATTGCAGATCTAGAAGAAAATAATAAACTTTTTATGACTCAAGATAACAAAAGAAAGAAACGAGCACCCTTCGAGTTTATGGGCTCCCTTTATCATATATTGTTCGGAATAATGGACGCCGACGATAAGGAAACTTTGGAAGGAAATATGAAAAATTTGTTAGAAAACCAACATAATATAGACGATTTAATTAAAAGGCAAACGTCAGTAGTAGAGTCAACGGTAAATATTCTCAAAAGAACTACCGAGGAAATAAACGTAAATTTTAGAAGCATGAGCACTAGAATAGATAACATAACGGAAGTGTTAAAGGAAAGTTACTATGTATACAAAGAATCTATAAACTTCTTTATGGTAACAAAGCAACTAAGTTCATTGATTGATGAATGCGAGAAAATCCAAGCAGGAGTAATAAGTCTACTGATAGATATTAATCATGGTAGACTGAATCCAAATATTTTAAAACATATGCAGTAAAAGGCAGAGATATCAAAAAAAAGGATAGGTTATTAGAAACATTAGTTCTTCCAGGAAAAAGAACAGGTACGGAATTGAAGGAAATTTATAGCCTATTAACCGCGAAAGGGATTTTCGTGGATAACAAATTAATTTTGAATGTGAAGATTCCACTGTTTGGTAGACACCCATCCCATTTGTTTAGGATTATTCCAATGCCAGTTGAGCACGAAAGGGAATTGGTCAAGGCAGAGTTGAGCTCTAGGTACTTAGTAAATAACTTCGAAATTGATTCCTTTCATTCGATGACTGAAACTACTTTAAACAAATGTCAAAAATAGCAAGCAAATAAAAGGGTATGTGAAAGTAATTGGACTTGGAGCAGCGCCAATTACAATTCTTGTGAGATAACTCCATTCAAACCAAATAGTTAAATTCAAATTGTGTTTATAAAAAGATAGGAGTGATGAGGTCATTTTGGGTCGAATTAGAAAAAAAAGGTAGTTGGCTCTTCAAAGTTCTAGTCAACACTAGTGCTAGAATTCAATGTAGTAACTCAAATCAAGAGTTAATTAATCTCCCTCAACAAGGAATTTTAACAATAATAAATGGTTGCACTGTGCGAACCGATGATAAAATATTAGCACCTCATCATAGCCTTCATACAGAAACCTACGAGACAATTTCATCCTCTTATATAAGTTATATAAGCAAAATACCAAAAATTGTTGGAATCCTTTGAATGTACCATTAATTAACCATACTGAAGAAATTGATAAGTTGAAAAACGAATTAAAATTGTTAAGAGAAGGTCATCATGAATTAAAAGGGCTTAAGTTCCATTATGTATCTGGACATGCAAACAATAGCACTTCCCTATCCACTGTTATTTACTTTAAAATGATCATCGGTAATTCTAATTATAACTATAAAGAAAATATATAAAAATTTAAAATAAAAACAAAACCATGCCACTTCCGGCCCTTTTGCAGAATGTTCAAGCAGAACATAATTATATTATCACACTGAACTGATCTATATATAACGTACATAAAATAAGTAATTTATGACTGCTAGGGTGTGTGTTCATAAAACATGAACAGGAACCGACAAAGGCAAATCCATAAACAATACAGTCCACTTGAAGGAGGCCACTTGAGAAAAAGGACACATAGAGTTCGACCATAAAATCATATACATGGGCACGTCGAACCCAAATCTATTAACACATGTTGTTTGCATGTAGTTGGTGTCATTAGAAGGGATGAGCGTGGGAACAAGTGCCGCACATCCCTCGTTTCCTTAGCGTTGGTCTTAGTTTTAATTAGCTTATATTTTCCTATATATAGTGCATACGTTTTGAAAATAAAACAGTTTGAATTTACAACTCAACTCGCAAGTGTTTTGACTTTTCCTTTAAGGTCTTAATAGTGGTAATAATTATTTTTATTAATTATACTTGGCGACAAAATTGAATTTTTTTCCACTTTTTCTGATAGATTTTGGGCTTTACATTTTTTTAAGGAATTCTGGTTTTTTTCCAAGGTGTAGTTTGTGTTTTGTGAATTTTTAGAATCTGGTATTTTATTGTAATGTTTTTGTCATTAGGTTTTATTGAGCTGTGCATTTTTAAAAAGCTGATAAATGCAGCCATAAATGAAATCCAAAAATTTTGCAGCTTAATTTCCTGACTGGAGTTATTGAGCTTTAAATTTAAAATTTAATATAATAACGGAAACAAAAATACAGCCCAAGAAATATTTTTTTTTTACTTTTCCTGAGTTTTCAAAGTCAACATTTTGGGATAATTTACCGCAGAATGCTATCAAATTTGAAAGCTCAAAAATTTCCAGACGGTAAGCTGCAGCTACAAAGTGTTTGAATCCGATTTATAACTGCATTTATCAGCTTTTTAAAATTGAAACCAGATTTAATACAAACAGAGGTAAGATACCTGAATTGTGTGTGTTTGAACAATGAGCTTTTCCCTTGCTAATATTTTTTTCTTTAATTTTTGGGGTATGCCAAATCCAAAGCAAACGAATTAAAAACGAAATCGAAACTAAGCCGGTCAAACACAAAGACGATGGGGTGCTGTTGAGTATCAGTCGACGAATATTTATTGGGTTCTTAGTGCGTGAGCACCGAGCATATGGAGAGCATATAGTGAGCGTAAGATTTCAGTGCGAGAGCCGTTTACATGGTTCTATCTTAATTATCTTAAAGCTGCTGGGTGAAGTTTGACCGAACATCCCAGCCCCGTTGAAAGGATTCTTTCAAACAACTGGAAGAATTGGCAACTTGTGTATTGGCCGAGAAAATATTCCATTTTCAGTGCGCAGGTGCACCACACGTTCAAATGCATCCTTGCAGTAGACTGCACTCGGATTAGTTTCCAGCGTAGAGGGGGCAGATTTTCATGGATGATAATCAACGTACCCTCGGTGAGGTTCGTTGAGGGAGCTGTCTACTTCGTACGCGATCGCAGCTCGTAGATGTAATCAGCAGACCACTGTTTCCAAAAACTTTGCTTAACGGACGAAATCATATCGTAGCGGTCCAAATTTGACAGCTTCGTGTGCTCAAGCGATCTCTCAGGTAGTGCTATTAATGATTCGCCAACCAAGAGATGACCAGCCGTGAGGGCGCTGTAGTCGTTTGGGTCTGGCGACCGCGGTGATGACGGTCACGAGTTTGATTATTTATTCCGCCAATGAATTAAATCCTTACCCTGCTAAAGGATATAAATTTAACTATAAAAATAGAAAATACTCCCTAAGCGCTTGCCTAGGCACATCCTTCCTGGATCCCCAACACAACCGAATGCTTGCTGGTACGGAATTAAACAGCCGTAAGGCCCTTAAAACTAGTTCATTCCGCGCATAATTGGCCCTAGCTGCACTTTCATTAAATGGGACGAAGGTACGGAGATTCCTGACTGGAACATTAAAATTGAGACTCAATAGGAATGGACTGTAGCGTTACAAGCACAGACA